>CM040179.1:15000-40000 GCA_022606695.1 Vaccinium macrocarpon | reverse complement strand
TTTATTGAAGATGCATAGTTGGAGAGAATAGAAGTTCACTACGACTCTGCCGGCTACACAGCCAATGGAGAGGTAGGTGCACGGGCGGGAAATTGGCTTACCCCGGTTTTAGTAGAGGTTGGGACAGGCTACCCACTTCGGGGAAGCCAGACAGCTTGCAGAGAGGCTGACAACGGAGGGGCCCACCCCCTCGGTGATTGGGTTCCTGCCCCAGGCTGTCTGGTTTAGCAGTCTGGCCTCAATGTCTGTCTTTCCTGGAAGGAGGCTTTCTTCTCGAAAATTCCATTCTTGTTCATTTATACCTATTATATGCTTATTGGCAGCAGGCAACCCCTGTAAGTGCGTAATAACTTTCAGCCAGCTCTCTCCCCCAAGGCCAATATTTTTCTCTTGCAAACTTCAAATACAACCTTTCTAGTTTGCCTGATGTGTGGATATACTCTATCACCTTCGATTATTAGAGCAACAAATTTCTAAGATGCTTCATAGCTTGTTCTTTACCCCTTTCTAAAACTTTCCAAGATATAGGGGAAGCTTTTGAGCTTCCTTGCCAAAGGCACTTGGCTTATCCGAAAACAAGGACCATTGCTGCTTAGTGGACAGGGAGTCAGGGAGATCATTTCAAAAAATTGGGGGCAAAGGATCAAGGGCTTTGACTTTGTCTCCTGATCCACCACAGGTTGGGAGAGTTCTGTGATGCGTGACTATCCAGCATGGAACAGCGAACACTTTTAGTCTGCACTGATAAAACAAATAGAGTGCAGTTTAAGAAATCCCATTAGTTACGAAACTCAATGTTTCAGAACCAATTCTTCCATAAATTAGTGGGCCAAATGTTGGCTATGAGGGGGAGTCTCAATACCTAGTCAAGGATAGGTAACCAAGACCAAGTGCTTCTTTCAGAGCTTAAGAGAACTCCCTCCTTGGATGAGCACGGGGCTCAATCAAGTAAAACTGGATCACATTACCAGATGCTCCAGTCGAAAAAGAAAATTAGTCGTGTGTGTCATGCCAGTCTGACTGAATATGGCTTATGACAGTCACTCCTTCCCCTACAACACCAAATAAAACTGGGCCGAACTTCTAACAACCAACCTGCTTTTTAAAGAAATCAAGCTGCTCCACTTAAAAATTCAGGTCATTTCTTATAACAAAAGCAGTTGATCAAACTAAAGGATCTCTATGCAAGTCCCCATTAACCCAATTGAATTTCTTGATCATTTATGAAGTAAAGCATTTCAAAGAACACAAGAAGTTCATCCAGCACAAAGAAAATTTATTCTTGTGACATGTAAACAGAAAACATCAAACATTATCCACTACAGCATCTCCACGCAAGTCAAAGGAATCACCTCGTCATAACTCTTTCCCTGAAACGTTGCCCTCTCTTGTCTTTCCTGCTTCAATCGCCTAAATAATCGTTGCTCTATGTGGTCACTGAGGATTGTTCTAGGCAAATCTTTTGCTCCAAGAACAGCACTCTGTGGCAGGGGCATACGCTCCCCCCTTTCGATTTCAGCTATGTAGCAGTTTGGACAAGTATATTCAGCTTGCCCACCATCATTTCTTCGACCATTGAACAGTGCACAGATTTGATGTTGCCAAGCCTCACACTTGTCACATTGAACCCACTGTATAAAGTGCAACAAAAAGATAATATATTAATGCTAATTAAGGATCATTCGATATAGTTCTACAAAAAGCATGGATAAAACATACCCACTCTTCAGTCTCCTCGTCGTTTCTCCTCTTCTCCAGCCTTGCCTTCTGAATAGCAGTTCCATCAACTAGAATAGCCTCTCCACGGGCCTCATTGTAGCATGCAATGCAGAAGAAGTGCCGCGTATCACCAGCTCCTACGGTATAATACATTGCATTTCTTTTAATGCGAGCACCACATGGTGAACAATAGATAGGTGGTGGCTCAAAAGTTAGCTTCTCGACTGCACATAACTGGCATGAGTTCTCACTCATTGAATGCTCCATTGCTTGATTTTTTTCTGCTTTTGCTTTACTCTGTCAAAAGCAAAAAGCACGACTAATATCTCATCTTCAAACAAGAACATGACCTAGTAAGCAGATAGGAAAAGCAATGGTGCAAGAGACAAAAAATACCGGGAAATGTAGAAGGCAACCACGAACTCATGTATAAACAATCTTTGGCATACGTTTACAACCAAACTTAAAATTTATCATGTGCAGTAACTCCTGCCCCACAACCAAACAACTCTCTAGACCAGTTCTAATTCAGTAAGAGATGGCCAAACAGACTGTTGATTTCAAATGGGTAAAAAAATACACCCAAATACATGATGGCCAAATGGACTGTTGATTTCAATTGAGTAAGAAAAAATGCACACAAATACATTCATATGTATACGTGTGCATACACTCTGCAAATATATGTTCGTATGCATACGTAGTATGAACATAGTACTAACAAACAAGCATGCCATATAAATGGTTGTGAAGTCCTACTCCATATAGTGTTATTCTCATATCTCGTGGTGCTTGATTTTTCAAAGGTTGTGGTAGTACATTAGAGTTACTTTCTGTGATTGGTTGGTTGGTTGATGGATTTTGTGTTGATTCATTAGCTTTTTCCTTGGTATTCTTCGTAGCTGTATTAAAAAGGGAAAATTGATGATTTTTTGAAAGTTTGGGGGGCGATGAGACATTGAGGTCAAAGTTTGGGGGCATTTTGAAAGTTTCCCTATTGAAAAACAGTTAAAAAATTAAAGACTTCCACGTTTACCCTCAATCAGCAACAACCCATAGCTGACTTCCAGTCATATCTAAAAGAACTCCAACCAATTCAGACCCTAGATCCACCTGTAACCATCTGATCAAGAGTCAAAATACATTATTTGGTTTCTCTGGGAAAGAATGGTTTGGCAAACTGTACATTGGTGCATTGGAAATGGAATAAAAGAGGTATCTATAAAACTATGAAATTTCCTACTGAAGAGGTCAACTTTCATCAGATATAATAATGTTCATCAGTCAAGTACTCCACTTACTGAGCAAAAAAAAAAACACTCCACTTGCTTTCTTTCTTCCCGTTAAGGTCAAAATTAAATAGATCCACTCTTAGATATGCTTGAGTCCATTTTAGATTCACATGCCACTTTTGCACCTTGCATCTGATTAAGGGTTATTAGCATTTGACACATATAATGTGTGACATCTAATTGCATTCAATTATCTTCCCAATGTGACTGAACTCATAAGCAGAAAAGAGTGAGTCCATTTAGATTTACATACCACATTGTACCTTGCATCTGATTAAGCGATATTAGCACTTGACACAGATAATGTGCGACTTCTAATTGCATTCAATTATCTTCATAATATGACTCAACTTATAAGCAGAAAGGAGTGCAATCTGTCACATATGTCATTAAATATGCATTGACAGTTCGTGAGCTTCCACAAACATAAAGATACAGGCACGCGCAGGGCAGAGCCACATATGCTTGAAGTATTCACTTGAAAACAATGAAAATAACCCAAGAGCGAGGCAAGCTGGAAGTTGAAGAGGCTGGGCTGGAAGTTTGATAGAGGATTGGAAGCCACGACATCGTTTGAATGAATATTGGTTCTCCTTGGAAGAACAATCCCAGCCCCCATAGCTTTAAATATACAAATAACATGAAACCTTGGGGCTAGTGTCTTAAAAAGTGCGCTTAAGCGCAAAGCGAGGCGAGGCGCATGTCTAGCTCTTCATAGGGTTATGGTTAAGCACAGAACTATTAAGAGCGCAAGACGCAAGCCTTTGTGTATTTTGCCCAAATTTCATCCTAACCCTTCATCTTGATATAAAAATAAAATAAAAAAAAACCCATGTGCCAAGTGCACCAGATAAAATTACCTTACACAGATCAATAAACCTACACTTATCGACATAGCAGCAGCCAGCAGAGATCGAAAAACCCTAACATTTCATTCGAAGGGGCCCAGTTCCAGTCTGATTGATCAACATTGACTTAACATGCAACGTCATCGTCGTCTTCTTCTTCCCTTCTCTTTCTTCCTTCTCCTTCTTCTACTCTGTTTCTTCTTTATTTTTCTTTTTTGCTCGACTGGAGTATTTCTTCTTCTTCTTCTCTGTATCTTCTTACTCTGTTTCTTTTTTTCTTTTTCTTCTTTAATCAGACTTCATTTTTTCATATAAAAAAAGAACTTCATTTCTGTAAAAAACTCCAGTCTGATTTTTTTTTTCCCTTCTTCTTCTTCTGTTTCTTTTTTTCTTTTTCTTCTTTAATCAGACTTCATTTTTTCATATAAAAAAGAACTTCACTTCTGTAAAAAGAACTCCAGTCTGATTTTTTTCTTCTTCTACTTCTTCTTCTTCTTACTCTGTTTCTATCTCTCTGTTTTTTTTAATCAGATTTCATTTTCTCCACCTCTGTTTTTCCCAGCACTGAAATTAGTGAACTCATTTATCAATTTGTTTATTGTAGATGTCAGCTAAAAATAGAAGTAAAAGGTTGGACCCTGCTTAGAAGTATTCGAAGCAGGTTGAGCCCCAAAATGTTTCCAGGTTGAAGGTAATTTTTGTAATGAAGTGAAAAATGGTGGTGTCTTAAGAATGAAACAGCACCTTGTCGGAGGTTATAGGAATGCAAAGGCATGTCGCTGATGCCCACCTGAGGTTAAAGAGGAGATTAAGCAGTACATGTTAAAAAAGACTGAAGAAAAGAATCAAAATATTTCAATACCAGATTTTGATGATGTGATGAACGATGAAGACTATGACCTTGACGATTTAGAGGAGCATGTCCAATCCAATCGACAAGGTAGGAAGCCTTCTGCTCGTGGAAGCACCTTCACGTCTATTCAGACTAAGCCTAAGAAACCAAGGAACATAGTGCCTCTTGACTGTTACTTCACTACTAAACCAAAGGTTGTGGTGGAAAATAAAAAAGCCAAGGGCAGGCAGACAAAGATTGATGAGAATGAACCATATAAGACACAATTGAGAGATCAGGCTCATCAATGTATTGCAAGGTGGATATATGATGTTGGGATAGCTCTAATGCAGTGAACTATGATAGTTTTGGGCCAATGATAAAGGCTGTTGGCAATATGGTCCAGGTTTGACCCACCGACTTATCATCAGGTGCAAGTTTCTCTTCTTAAAGAAGAGGGATGTGCACCTTTCTCTCAAGTTTGCATGTCCACTTGTTCATGTACTTAGGTTGGTTGATGGAGAAGTCAAGCCTCCAATGGGATACATTTATGAGGCTATGGATCAAGCTAAAGAAGCTATTGCAAAGTCCTTCCAAGGAAATAAGGAGAGTATGATCAGGTCTTTGAGATAATTGACCACAAGTGGGATGTCCAATAGCATAGGCCTTTGCATGCGACCGGTTTTTACTTAAATCCTGAATTTTTTTACAAAGATTCAAATGCTTGCAAAGTTCTAAAAGTCATTACAGGACTATGTGCATATATCACAAGGTTGACCCCGAATCCAACTACACAAGATACTATTTGTTAAAGCATCCAACTCAAAACCAATTGGCAATGAGTGGAGAGGCCGCCCAGGCTCATATACTAGTTTTCGAGATTATAATTAACCGATGTGGGATAAATTCCAACACTCCCCCGCACGTGTGACCCCTAACTCGTACGTGGAGAGGTCAACAAAGAATCCAGAACACATGGATCACAAGGAAACAAAGTGCAACTGTGGCACAAACAAAGGGGAAAAGCATCCAAAAACCTAGCTCTGATACCATGTTAAAGCATCCAACTCAAAACCAATTGGCAGAGTGGAGAGGTTGCCCAGGCTCATATACTAGCTTTCGAGGTTATAATTAACCAATGTGGGATAAATTCCAACACTATTGTTTCCGAATTGATGAAGTAAGAGAAAGTTGAGGGAATCTTTGGTAACCCAATGGCAAAAAGGCAAAGAACTACGAGGACACCACGTATCACCATCACTCCATGTTAATCTACTACCGACTTTGATCAAGAGTTTCACTTTAAGAATGTTTTCCAAAATCTATGGTATGCAGCTGACCGGTGGGCATCATTTGGTCATGAAACTCCCAAATTGCAAAAATTTACCATCAAAGTTCTTAGCCTTGTAGTTCCTCGGGATGTGAGCGAAACTAGAGTGTCTTTGAGCATGTTAGTACATAATAATCGAGTGCATTCATTGACCTACTTTAGTTATGTATGATCATGAATTTAAGTCCCTTTTATAATTGTTAATGAAGATTCAAACCAAAAAAAGACAGACTTTGCTCAAAAGCGTCTCAATGACTTGGTTTTTGTTAAGTATAAATAGGGCATTGAAACGTCAATACATGAAACGTGATAAAATTGATTCCATATCATTGAGATATTGATGAGAGCAATGAATGGCTGGTTGGGAGGATGGACGAAGCTCTTGTGTTTGAAGACGATGATTTGACTTTAGATGATGTTGTTTTAGCTGATGGGGCCGAAGTACCAGGCAAACAACTAGATCAACTTCAAAGTCAACACCTACCGCGACGTAGGCAAAGCCAAGGGCTTCAAAAGGAAAGACAACACTTTATCATCTTATAGATGAGGATGTAGGAGAATGGGGAGAATGGAAAGAATGGGAATATGGATAAACGGATGAGTCCAGTGAGGAGGAAGAAGAAGATGTGGAAGGATATAAATCAAATGATGATGATGATGAAGATGACGTTATTGGTGTTGAGGATGATGATGATTAATGCCTATGCATGACACTATGACAGCCATGACTTTAGATTTAATTGCAGTTAATCATTTTGTTGCATCTCTAAAGCTAAACCATTGTTGAAATGTTATGTTTTATGACATTTGAATGTTTTATAAGTGTTTGCTTGTGTTGAAAGTATTTTACCTATATCAGAATTCTACTTGTTCTAAAAAACTTTGCACCTCGCCTTCAAAAGGTGCGCGCCTCGCCTTGCGCCTTGTGCTTAAAGCTCCAAGGGACCAAGGTGCCTAGGTGCGCCTATCGCTATTTAAAACACTACTTGGGGCTTCTGTCTAGCCCACTCTACTGAACTTTTGAAGTCCCTTGATATATCCAACCCACTCAAATAAAAGAAATCTTTCATCCGCCCCACTCAACAAATGCCAGCTAGACACATTATTGGAGGTTATTATGACTGACCAAAACTATCAGATCATTCAGTAGCGCTTTCAAAATAGGAATAATATCTACTTCCTTTTTACAGATTATTATCCTGTATCAATAGTGTCCGTATACAAAAAACTATATTTTCCTATCAATTCAAATATCCAATATTTGTCCCACATTGGTGGGTTAGAAGAAGTTTCAATGGAAAATAATGGACCACCCCCTACTAGCAAATAACTTGGGCTTAGGTATTTTGGGTCATGTTGTTAGGCTTCAACAAGTTATTGGGCCAACAAAAGGGTGGGTCCTTACCTTGATTGAGAAACTATAATAAGCATATAAATAGTGAAGAAACACATGTAAGTTTTTACTTTTTATTGTCTGCACTAGCAAAAATTTACGGTGCAGCCAATGTTTTAAAACTGTTAGGTGCTGGTCTGGCGGAGAAGGGGGGCCTAGGGCCAAGGTGCTGACTAGTCCGTCGCCTAGCGCCCTAGCCTCTCCTAATCCAGGTGTTGGAAATAGGGACAAAAGAGCCTGTGAAGATGTGATCAGTAGGAATATAACTTCTTCAAACTGGAGTCTATTGCAACATCCAAAGTGGGCTGACATATTTCTTTTAGGAAGGAAGCATGCCTATCATACATAGCAGTATATGCAAAATGGATGTTCCGTGGCTGCAAAACTGCACCCAAGATTAATATCTATGCATGCCAGTATCTACTAATAAAGAAAAGCAGTGAACATAAAATTGATGCGCCGACTAGTCAGTCGCCTAGTGCCCTAGTCAGGGACTAGGCGCTGACTAGTCGGGCTTCGTAATCTAGGCATTGGACCACCGCCTAGCTTCTAGGCAAGGACTAGTCGGCCGACTTTTAGAACTCTGGGCCAGCAGCCACCCCACAGACATACGGGTTTCTCTGCAGAACAAATATTCTATCTGAGCCACATGGCTAGTTTTGCTCTGATCACTTGCATTAACAGTTGTAGAACATTTAACTATGGGATTGCTTAACGCAAACCACAAATCGTGATGGAAATAGGGGCAAAAGAGCCTGTAAAAATGTGACCGGTAGGAATATAACTTCTTCAAACGGGAGTCTATTGCAACACTCAAAACGGGCAGACGTATATTTCTCTTAGGAAGGAAGAATGCCCATCATACATAGGAGTACATGCAAAATGGATGTTCCGTGGCTGCAAAACTGCACCCAAGAGCAATATCTATGCACGCCAGTTTCTACTAATGAAGAAAAGCAGTAACATATAATTGATGACTGTAAACATTACAACAAAGGCAGATACACATACTGACCTGGCCAACCCATTGCCGAAGACCCATTATATGTTCCCTGACTTGCTCAGGAGTGAACAGCTCAGTCAATGACACTCCCTTTATTTTTGGCTTCCCAGATTTGGTTCCAGATGCATTTTCAGCAGGCAATATAACACTTTCCTCTTTAAATTGGTCCATCTCTTTCTCACTTCTGACAGATTCTTGTTGAGCAGTACCGGCAGGATCATGTGATATAATAGGTCCACCAGCAGGTTTCTGATCATAGGTATCATCCATGCAGCACTTCCTAATATCACTAGTATTGTGATTTTCTTGCCGAAAACTTGAAAGAACTTCCCTCTTCACTTCTTTGACCTCAGCTTTAATTGATATGCAAGTGTCACCATTTTGGTACTCACGATGTCGTGCATCATGGAGTACATCGAATTCACTGCTGGTAGCGACTGATAAGACAGAGCTTTCATTCCCACGAACAAGAGGCTGGGAGTGTTGCTCTGTCTTTATGCGTTTCATAGAAGACTGTAAATCTTCTGAAGTTTCAACAAATGGTGGACCTATCCTTGAAATTAATCTAGCAGCGGAATCTCTACTATCATATGATTTATATGATCCATTGGTTGAAGATGGCAAGCCAGAATTAGAATCTAGATGAGCATGTGCCTTCAGTTGTGCTTCCACATAATTTTTCACAGGAACACAAACAGGGCATTGCGTGTCCCTGCAATCTTTGTAATGCTTAAGTAACATTTTCGTTTGGCGGCATTTAAGATCTGGACACTGAGACACATTGCAGCGGTCCACATGCTTCCAAAGGTTTTGAGCAATTATGCAGTTAACTTCTAGGCATTTCCCTTCTGGAGCCATACAACGACGAGCATGCCGTAAAAACAATAACCACCTTTGTTGATTCCGGAACTGCCTTTCACGGTTTGGATTACCAGACCGATAGGTAGTGCCACAAGAGTTTGTGGGATCTGCTGTTCTTATAATGACAGTTTGAGAAAGAGATCCTTCTGACAATAAATTATTGCGTTGAGCTTCATCTTGCCCAGTTATTCTCTGATGGAATTCCTCTTGAATATTCGTCTCATGCGACGAGTTCCCAGGTATTTGAGACCTGTCTCGTGACTTTGGATGCCATTGACCTGGCCATAGCCTTTCTACTTGTCCTCCAACAGAAAGACAGCTGAAATCATTCGGTGTCTCAACAACCAGCTGGTGAGGATGCATAAATTGTTGCCTCGGTTGTGAAGATCGAGTTGGCAATGAGCATATATCCTGTGAGACAGATGGAAGGGAAAGCAACTCAGTGCCTCCAGAATTATTGTCAGCAGAATTTTGCCGCAATTGGTTCTGCAACTCAGAAAACTGGAATTGCTCTGAAACTTGAGAGTGCATAGCTTCATCGTTATACTCAATTCCTTGCTCAGGCTTTAGTTGAATGCGTACATCAGAAGTCAGCTGAGAAGGACCAAAAGAATCATTCTTTAACAGTATCTCATGCTGCTGAAATTGCTGCTTTTGTTGCTGTTGATGCTGAACAAAGTGCTTTTGTTGCGACTGATGTGCGTGCTGCTGAAATTGGTGCTGATGGTCAGACTGCAATAGATTTTCTTGGAATGAATTTGAAGCTAAGATATTCATCTTTTCAGGTTGATCAATTGATTGAATCATTACATTCGCAGCCTGTTTGGTGGTCTGCAAATTCGACTGATTATTCATAAAAGGTGGGTTGGCTCTGGATATAGACTGCAACTTATCAGGACTCAAATTCTGATTATTCATTGGTGAACCAGAAGACGTTACAGGACAATAAACGTTTCCAGACCCAGAAGAATCAGGAGTGTTCATCCCATATCCATCACCTGCAAAAATACTACTAGTGAGAATGAATTTGATTATGAATCCTACAACTTGACAGGTCAAATCTTTCACAAGATGACCATATTGAGGGAGTACCCTGCATCAGTGGTCTCTGGTGTTGATCATAGTGTTGCGAAGGTCTGGGTGAACTGCCATATGGAGTGGCAGTCAGATAGCCCTCAGAAGTTCCAGGACAATTGAGCAACTGCGAGTTGCTCCTCATCATACCTAAACTAGCATTTGGAAATTCATACGATTTCTGCTGCAAACCAGACCCAAGTCCACCACTCATATTGGTGCCCAGGTTGTGCAGTATCCGGCTGTTTTGACCACCAACATGCTGCTTTTGCTCCAGGGGCAGAGGCTGTGATACCATTGTAGACTCAACAGTTGAACAGGCACCCGCATTATTGGAAGATTGCACACTCGTGTAAGGAGGATTATTGTTAGCACTAAATCTAGGAGTAGGGATCATTTGGCTTGTCATTCTCTGTACACCAGTTGAGGACAACCCGTTGTTCCCACCTGAATTCATGGGAAAGCTGGCATTTGAATGTTGGTATCCTTTAGACATGGACCCTGCAAATGTTGTCTTAGTTACATCGGAGTCTGGAAGAGCAGTTAATAACTAGTGACGTAGAAAAATATAAATTTCAGGTACCATCAGATGAACTGAAAGAAACACTGTGCATCCCAACAGAAGAACCATTACCAGTTGGTAGGAAGCTTCCAGTATTTAGAGTCATAGGTACCACGTTTGGATTAGCACCTGTAGAAATCATGGAATTATCTACAGATGATGCGACCATTGTGTTTGAAGTCCCACCATTAGAAACACCCGGGGTCGGTATCATTGTACCAATAAGCGAGGAAGAATTAACACGCTGCGGATATGGTTGGTTGTGATTAATCATGGGTGGTAAACATTTTATCAAAACATGTAAACGATTCTCCAGAGTCTCCAGGTTCAGATACTCGTCCTAGCAATAAAAAAAGCCCATATCATAAACTAAACATAAAAGTGTGAACACTCTAAAACAGTCAACTAATAGTTGTTCAGTAAAAACTTTCCAGTTCAATGATATGGAACTACTAATGTAATTAATACAACCAAATAGAGTTGTTCTATGCTATCACTCAATTGAAAACAAAGTATATACTTCAGCAACAGAATGACATAAAAAGGATAGCAAACTATTAGGAACCTTATTGCCAGCACTCCTGTATAGACCCTCATCTAGGCGTTTTACAATATCCATAAGCTTCTTTGGATGTATATCATGAGCTTGTTGCCGCTTCATAAAATATTCATAGCTGGAGGAAAGGAGACAAATTTCAATAAGCAGTCGGTGCTCTATATTGCATTTTCTAGAAAGACAACAATAAAAAGAGAGAAGGCAGAACTGACTAAGAGAAACAAGCATAATTATTTGAAGGGAGTGCCTAGCAGGGGCCATTAATGGTGTAAAAGCTTGGAGTACCAAGCATGAGAATGCAGGTTAAAGCCCAACAGCAGCTACTTTGTGCAACTACTCACACCTCACCTCCAGCATTCTCAATTATAGGGACAAGCATCAGGGAATAGCTTTTATCTTTTTCCTGAGGAAAAGAGGGAGGCAGACTACATAGTTGAACATAGAAAAAGATGAGCCACTATGTTGCAAACTAATAAAGTTCTCTAGCAAGTAATCCAATTCTATCACAAGCCCTCATTGGTAGCATGTGATGTCTTACAAATTACCATTGTTGAGTACATTTGATGTAACCAAAGCAGTGAAATCATCAACTGAGAGAGCTTGAGTGGGCCAGGGGTTCTGATGCAAATCCTGCTACCAGGTCTGGGGGCTCTCATGTTGTACCAAGGCATGGCAAATTCACAAATTAGATATACAAAAAACCCAAACTACAATATTCAAGGCTAACATGTTACAGGTCACAGCCATGTGAGAGCTGGCCAAGAATCACCACAGCCAACTGCAGGCTAAGAGGTGCAGTATGCACACAGGACACTATGGCATGATACACAGATGCACCAACATGAAAACTGGAAATAAGGATCTTGCATGGCAGGAATATGGCAACTAGTTGATAGATCACCAATAGTCTCCAAAACTTTGCAAATCGTCCAAACAACATATATCAAGCTATAAACACCATCCCTAAAGCAACGCCCATCTTGCAAGCATCCATGTGAAGAAGCAAAAGTAAAACAAAGATGATAAATAATGTAGATGTTAGATCATGAACTGTACCATGTTATAACTCTTATACCATGTTAGATCATCAACTATCGCAAAACCTTTTCCCAACACTATAATATTGAGCTATCAAACACCAGAAAATACATTTATCGACATGCAGAAAAAGGAAATTCCTTCCTTCCTTCTAACACTTCTATTATACAAAAGCTGTGAAAGTTCCTTTCCCACATACAATGAATTGGAACAGAAGTTTGAATAAGAAAATCTAACAGATGAGAATTAATTGGTATAGCTTCCATTACACTGATTCGCCATTGTTGGCTTCTGAGTTAGTTTCTTCACACTTGCGACGTATTTCTGAGCCAAAGTGATGGACAAATGTATCTCTTTACTTTTCAATGTGTGCCCGGCTCTAATTATTTAGCACTAATGTGATCGACTCAGAGGTACTTCTAACACCTATAACCGGCTAGTCAGTGCTAGAGATGAGGGAAAGTCTATTAACACAACACTTTCCACAACAATATACCCAACATGCTTATGTGGCACAGTTACATTGGGCAATGTATTATGGCATCTTATTTATTGCCCCATGATCTAGTGCCACCTAAGCATATTGTACATATTGTTGTGATAAATGTAGTCTTAGTAGCATACCTCTAGAGAAAAGCATGGAACCTTAAGAACTTTATGATCTTCCTAGAACGCCGGCAACATGCAAACCAATAAGCCAAGAACCCATTAAACAGTTTCAAGAGAACCTAACCTCCTGTTCGGAACTTCAGGTGGTAAAAATACTAATGAAGAGACGACTTGAATAACACGGCCTTGTTTCTCGGGAATATTACATACCAGTTTGAACACTCAAAACTAAAAAAAATAAAATTGAAATTAAGAACAAAAACAAGTTCCAATCATACTTGATTTGTTTTCTTCAGCCCCAGTTTAAGGTCGAGCAAAATTGCAACACTAACTAAGATACCATCCATCATCTCATTGTAATTATTTGCACGTTAACTTAAGGAATACTGTAATGGCTAATGGCGATTTTATATGTTTATGCCAAAAGCAAATACCCTAAGATATCAAATATGAATGTAAAACACATCTCAATACAAGAAATAGCCCTATGTCTTGCTCATAATGTTTGAATGAAAATAACTTATAAATGCAACAAAAAGTGACAAAATTTTTGAATATCAAAGTACCATGCATTACAAACACGTTAACACAATGACCACTAAGCGTTCATTCTGGTTAAAAGATGGTAGGGCTGCAGGTCAAGCTGGCTAGATGAAAAATGTCTTAACCCTAAATACGTGTTAAGTGGTTAGGCCTATCTCTGTTAAGTACTCCCTCCGTCCCAAATTGTTGTTTTTTCCTTTTTTGAAAGTCCTAAAAAGTATGTTCACTTTAAAAACTGAACATAAAAAAATTATACAAATTTACTCTTTTGCCCTTTTTTTTTACATTTAAGTATCGTATCAATCTATGAAGCACTGACACTTCATCAATCTACAAGTCGCCGTATCAATGTGTTTGACACGGGGACACGACCAAATACGTATGGGACACACCACGTGACGTGTCTTTATTATTTTTGAATTTTTTCAAGGGACACAATAGGGACACACTTGGGACACGTGGAGGACACGCCAGGGGGGGCCAATTTGTAATTTTTAAATTTTTTTCAAGGGTACAAATGTTATCACTCAAATATTTGGGTTAAAAAATGTAATTAACCCTTCTATAACTATTCCTAAAACACACACACACACACACACACACATACATTTTGCATGGGAAAAAGTTTCATTTTATATATATGTTAAAAAGTGTTTACATTTTGCAATTTAAGCATGGGAAAAAAACATACATACATGCATAAGGGATCCCTTTACCCGCCGTGTCCGTGTCTGTAACTGTGCTACTTAGACATCAATCATCATCAAGCATTAAATAGGGGTAAATTGAGAAATTCAATCCCATTTAAATGTCACATCATTCTTCCCTTAAAAACTCGCTTCCCCAAAAGGGACAAGCAAATTGGGACGGAAGGAGTACATTTTAAGGGCAAGATTGCAAAACTAAAAACACAAATCACATCGACCTACATTTGGTTCTTTGGCTATGGAGCTAACAGTTGGAACTTGGAATATCTCAGATAATATACTAATTTCCTCCATCCTTGGACTCAAAAGAAGTGGTCAAACAATGCAAATCAGATAAAAACCTACGTGGACCACCACATCAAAGCTAATGGGTGGCTGCAGTCTAACTTGGCTGATCCTTCTTGTTATAGCACACAAAACTTGCAAAAGCAAAGTTTCTCCTCCCTCCTTCAGAAAGCAAAAAGGAGGTAATCCAGGTCTCTTTTTCTTTCTTTTTTAAATATTTTTATCTCAAGAATACAACTGTCGAGTTCAATTATCAGCCAGTATTAAAACACACTAAAAAACGATCAGCTATGTAGCACCGACACAACACTAAAACGACACCGACACTCAGACATGTAAATTTTTTTATAAAAAAAATAGAGGACAAGACATGTTAGGAGATGTTTTAAAAAAAGATCTATGTATATTATTATATGAATAAAAATTAAGGAAAGAAAGTATCCAATTGTAAATATGCAAATATACCTTAAATTGCATTCATCATTATATCATTCACAAAAGTATTTAAACATAAGCATTTCATCATTTGCGTGTCTTTATAACCAATAAACCATCATCAATCACACAAAAAGTACGACTTCCCCTAAGTTCTAATTTGATCCTACTATTACATTTATCACCCCAACTTGTTTTTTGAGTGTCCAAAAGTGTCTGAAGCATTTTTTAAAGTTTCCCCGGAGTGTCCAAACGAAAAACATTGAGAAAAAAATAAAGGACACTTTGAATTTGAGTGTCAGAAATGTGTCCGGAGAGTGTTGGTGTCCAACACGGGTACGTGACCTCTGACAAAGAGTCTGTGCTACATGACAATCAGCGTCATTCTAAGAGGTGACATCACAGTTGCCTACCTCGATCCCTGATCTATTGCATGGGTTCTCTGATGTCCCAATATTACATACAACATACAACGTTAGAATCTGTGATTTTGTGCCCCATTCCACCAATTAAAATTCCCTGCCATCTCTTTCGAATCAACTAAGGCACGCGGCACATGCCTGACCCAAAACATAATGAACAAAGAAAATATCTAATCAAATGTCTTACATTTTCTCTTGTATAAATCCGCGTGCTTTTGCAAACTCTGTCCCCATATTAGGTGTATTACCATGATCCCCTAGATTTTGTATTTGGTTAGAAAGAGGATGTCCATTCTGCTGACGTAGTCCAGGCAACTGAGTGCCTGGTTGATTAGGTATCTGACCCGAAATTTGTCCCGACATATGTGCCTGCACATTCATCCTTATACTGTAGGCTCCTAAAAATCAGGAACATCATAACTGAGACTTTTAAAATTTCACATGAGAATCCCAACGTGAACTCACCTGCAATGATGCATCTTTATTTACCCATGCTGTCAAGTGTATTGAACTCATCCATAATGCATAAACAACAAGCACATCTCCTATGACAAATGAAGAAGAGAAAATTTGGTCAACTAAAAGTTGTATTGCAAACTTAAAGACAAAGAAAACTTAAAGAAGAAAGGTCAATGGACTAGAAGGACTAACATTAAGGCATACACAAAATGCAAAAAATTCATCCGCCCAAACAGAGATATGTTGATGACACCGTGTAAAATAAATGTTCACATCTATCATACAACAGTTACACTGCCATTATTGTCTATCTATATCTCTCCACTTGACAGAGAGCTCTAATTCAGGAAAATAGTTACAGAACAGAAATTGCAGTTATTCATTTTGTTATGTCTCCAAAGCTAAGCGTCAATCTATTAACTTTTACGGATGATACGTTTTGTTTAGTATTTCATGGTTTAAACATCGAATTGTTATGTTTTATGTCATTTGAAAGTTTTTAAAAAATGTTTGCTTGTGTTGAAAGTTATTCCTATATTAGAATTCTACTTGTTCTAAATATTGTGCCTCGCTTTGATGAGGCGTGTGCCTTGGTGCGCTTGAGCCTTTTAAAACACTGCTCAATACCTAAACCAGACAAAGCCTAAGTGATCCTGAGTGCAACAAGTTCACCATATGGCAGACCAAAGGAAATTTTTTGGCAAATCGAATAGCCACATTATTCCTTTTGCCAATTTTGTAGTCATGCTTCGAAAATAGCACAGATGTAATATGCATCATAATTTTTGGTTGACCCATCACTTGCCATGTTTCAGTTTTGGAAGTTATGTTCTTCACCAATTCCAAGTTATATTCTTCACGACAATAGCACAGATGTAATATGCATCGTCATTTTTGGTTGACCCATCACTTGCCATGTTTCAGTTTTGGAAGCTATGTTCTTCACCAATTCCAAGTGTTAAACAGTTACAGTATTCGCACAGAGTTGGAGTTACAAGCTTAGGTATTCTTACAGAAGTGTTTAGAATATCGTGATGTGATACGTAAAGAATTAGACTAAGGGCCAACCTCGAGTGGTGAGGCCAAAAGTAAATCTTCATGGGAGTAATTATATAATGTAAATATAGATGGAAGTGATCTAAATCGGATTTCTTCATCATAGTTTCCATGGTAAAATTATTTTTCTTCTTGATTGTTATGAATAAAATTCGTTAGGCTTGTTTAAAGCCTTTTAGATGGGCTATGGAAAGGTAAGAAATAATTTTTTCCGTAACTCATAAATTCTTCAGATTATACAAAAAGGGGAGAGAGAGAGAGAGAGAGAGAGAGAGAGAGAGAGAGAGAGAGAGAGAGAGAGAGAGAGAGCTACTTACATTCACATCAGTTAATAAAACCACTTCCAAAATGAAGCAATTCATCAAAGTAGAATGGAAGGAGGGGGTAGTGCACAAAACAAAGGAAAAAGAGCGGAAATGATATTCACGTAAAATATAAACAAATTGTTCGGTTCACACTTTCAAACAGAATTTCAAAATGAAACAAACCAAGATTGTTATTGGAAGAAGCAATAATTTTACTGAGGTGGCCCCCCAATGTAAACCTCAACCACACCTTTATTTTGGTTTAGCCTCATTGAAGCAAGGGCCTGAAAGTCTAAAGGAGAGTCCCCACTTGCTAAGGGACCCACTTAGGGGAGGGAGAGAGAGAATATGAGGTAAACACCGATATGCAATCACTTTTTTTTTTATTGAAATATCCCAGCCAAATATTCCTTCCGAACATGGTGAAAGTTAACATGTAAGAAGAATGAAGGCGAATGATTCACAGCCAAACCTAAGTTGTGCATAAGTTTGAAGACGTCCCAACATGTTGCTATTTTTTTTCTTCCATTCAATACCCAAAAGATGAATGCCCACGTTAAT
Organism: Vaccinium macrocarpon; assembly: GCA_022606695.1. Classification (NCBI taxonomy): domain Eukaryota; kingdom Viridiplantae; phylum Streptophyta; class Magnoliopsida; order Ericales; family Ericaceae; genus Vaccinium; species Vaccinium macrocarpon. The sequence goes on along the minus strand of CM040179.1, from coordinate 22,110 downwards.
CAGTTCAAGTAACGGCATAAGTAGTTGTTGAGTTTCCTATTCTGCCTGCTCAACATGAGAAGTCAGAGAAGGTGATGACCAGCACCATAGCAGCATTGCAGCCAATAGCTATACAAAGGGTAGCATTCTCCCAACAAAGTTCTAGGTATATCATGATAGAATATTGAAGAGTACGAAGCAATATACATCACGTGCTTCAACTCCAATCTCAGCGAAACAAATTGTCTTGGCTCCAGCAACCTAGAACTTTGTTGGGAGAACCCTACCCTTCGTATAGGTATTGTCTGCAATGCTGATAGATGTCATCACCTGTCTTCTCATGTCAAGCAAAACAAGGAGTCCAACAACCGCTTATGCTGTTCCAATCAGAGGAGGCAGGCTAGATATTCAAGTTTCTTGTGTATCATTGTTTACATTGTGTTTGTTGGATTGTGTGTTCTTTAAACTATTTGCTGGTGTTACTTGAACCGGTTAATGTGGGCATTCATGATGCAGTAACTGTAGGGGTAATAGTGTTAATTTTATGTCCTTAGTGTTAGTGGGTCTATAAATAAATGTGTGAGTCTTTCATTTAGTTTTTGACATATTGATTAAAGAAAAATGAGAGTTTTTGCTCCTAGTATCCCAATTAGGGATTTTCTCTTTCTCATTAATCTATCCGTTGATTCGGTTTGCATTTTTGGTATTAGAGCACTGAGCTCAGATCCTAACCATCTATCTCGCCAGAATCTAATCTCGCCGGAAAATCTCCAATCAACCCATTCCACTCGAAATCAACAGATCTGTCCATTTCTTACCCATTTCAAGCCTAAATCAAACCTTCAAACCCTAAAATCGACTGTCCTAGTTCGAAGTCACTTCTCAAATGGACTTGTATGAGTTTTTCTCTCTAAATCAAACCCAGAAACACCCTAATACATTGATTCGAGCCTCATTCTAACCATAATACCTTGATTTGAGCACTCTACAACCAGATTCGAACACTGATGAGCCTTTTTTGAACTCCATTCAACCATTTCTGCACTGAAATCACTGTTTTGGCATTCGAAGTCACTATTTCGGAGCTCAAATAACTGTTTCAACCATCGATCCAGCCATTTTAGCACTCGTTTTATGTTTTCAAGGGTAACCCAGCCCTTTCGAAGTCGACTCTGCCATTTTGGTGCTCGAGACAGTGAACAAGACCTGCGAGTGTTCTCCAGCAGTGCTCAAATCCCTCAAAAAAGGCTTGAACAGCCTTTGGTTAAGTTAAATAAAGTGATTAATCAGTTGAAAACAGTGGTAAGGGTCTTTAATCTGCTCCTTTGATACTTGAATCTTTGTTATAGGCTATATTTTTGTTTGGGTTTGTCTCCTTTGTGAAGTTATTGGGAACTTCTTCAATTTTTTGCGATTAATAGGTTGTTAGTATTTGATTGCTTGTGGTTCGTTGTTTGGGGTCCCAATTGATTGGGTATTACTTGATTGAGGTTGAATAGTTGATTTTTGCGTGTTCTAATGGCTTATAGAGGTAAAGGTATAAGAGGAGGTGGAGGTGGAGGTAGAGCTTTCATGGTGAATAATGGTGATGGCATTGATAACTTTGGCAACCAAAATCATTATAGGAATGAGATTAAAGAGTTGAGTGAACAAATTGCTACCTTAAGTGACAAGGTGCAATTATTGTTAATGAAAAGGCGAGTTGTTACCTTGATTAAGAAGGTGCGCTGCTTGTTACCTCCACGTCAATGTAGGAATGGTTCTCAAATTCGATTTGAGTCCATTTTTTAGTACAAGAAGAAGAAGAACATTGGTGATGACCTTGAAAAATCCCAATCCTATAGCCCCGTCAATCCAGCCAAGTTTAAGGGGGAGATGAACCTCACTCCGGATGTGTTTGAAGAGGCGAAGGAACATGGTTATTTCAATGGTTTTTCTATCTTTGATGAATACCCAAGTGAAGAACTTGAAGGTGTTCTTGGTAATGATTGTGTATTTGAAATTGAAGATGAGTTCAAGGATTTTCCCATCTTTGACGAGTCTTCAAATGAAGACTTTGTAGATGATTTGGAAAGAGTTCCCATCTTTGATGAGTTTGCAAATGAAGAGTTTGGAAATAACTTTGAAGACGTTCCCATGATAGAAAAGTTTCCTAATGAAGATATTGATGATGGTGTTCTTTCCATCTTTGAAGAGTTCCCACAAGAAGAGTTTGAAGATGATCCCCTCTTTGAGACTAGTGGTGATTTTGAAGAAGTTCCCATGTGGGACAAGTTTGAAGAAGAGTTTTGTGTTGACAATGAAGAGGGTAAACTTGTTGACATGATCAAGGAGAACTTCCTTGTGGATAGGCAAGAAAGCCAGGAAGTGATAAATGAAGAACCTTATGCTTTGGTTGTGTCACCAAAGTTGGATGAAGTTGTTTTTGACTATCCATCAGTGAGTGAAGAGTTTGGAGAGCCAAAACTTGATGATTGCTTCTATGATTTGCCTACCGAGTTGCATATGGTGCAAGGGGTATTTGAATTGGCTCATTTTCCTTGCACATGCTATTCGGGATTACCAAAAGAAGGAAAGGTTGATTTGGGACAGCTTGTAGACCCCTTGGGCTTTTTCTTCAAGCAAGCAAGTTTCAAGCATAGTGTGGTGACTTTTCAACGTGCTAAGGTGGATAGTTCTTGGTGCGACTTGGAAATGTGTGTGATGTGCTACCACGGCAATATTTTGATTTACAAAACGCATGGTGTATGGATGATTTCATTGCACATAAGCATGGATGCGGTTGATGTATACAAAAAGAAGTTGATATTGAAGATTGGTTGTGGGGTGACACGCTGAACAAGGAATGCAACAACATGTCTACTTCGAAGTTGCACAATAAAAGCTTTATGTTGTCGTTATTTGGTGTCTTGTGTCATGCAGTCCAACTTGAGGACAAGTTGTTTTCTTTAGAGGGAGAGTCTGATGCACTAACTTTAGGGGTAACAGTGTTATTTTGTGTCTTTTGTGTTAGTGGGTCTATAAATAGGTGTGTCTTTCATTTAGTTAGTTTTTGATATATTGATTAAAGAAAATAGAGAGTTTTTGCTCCTAGTATCCCAATTAGGGATTTTCTCTTTCTTATTAATCTATCCCTTGATTCGGTTTGCATCAATTCATCTTTTGGGTATTGAATGGAAGAAAAAAAAACATCAACATGGGACACCTTCAAACTTTTGCACAATTTAGGTTTGGCTGTGAATCCTTCACCTTCGTTCTTCTTTTCATGTTAACTTCTCTTATTACTTGATACAAATAAATCAAAGTCAAATAGATCATCATCTTCAGCTCTAGCGGTAGACCCAACTTGGGATGAAGAAGCCCCACCCCCATTGTTCAATTTCATTTCATGCTCCTTAAGCAATGGCTTACAATAATTGAGAACCTTCTCAATCTCAAAAAAAAAAAAGCATCCACGCCATAAATTCTCTTGAAATAATATTAAACCAACTTCATATTGAACCTAGGATATAACACTGTTGCAACACCCAAAATCCCATGAATTGTTGTCCAGTACTTCTCATATTTCTCAATCATTTTGCATGCCATATCTCTCATCATTTCCCTTTTCTTCTTTGTGGAAAGATCTTCCCAAGGTTATCAATACCGTACCTATCGGCCGGTACGTACCGGTTTTCTACAAAAACGGTACTAATGACCCTCAATACCGTACCGTGTTCAATACCGGCCGGTACCGGCCAGATACCGGCCGTACCGGAAAATACCGGGAATACCGGCCGGTACCGGAAAATACCGGGCAAATACCGGACAGAACAAAACTGCCACCTTATTTCGGCCATAACTTTTTACTCCGAACTCCGATCAAGACAAGTTATATATCAAAATTTAAGAGAATTTCAAGATCTACAACATTGTAGTTACACATTTTTTCTAATTTGGTATCGATGTGACCCAAAAACTATGATTTCTGAATAGGGAGATTATAAAAAAATAGGGTATGTTTTTTAAAAAGGGTTTGTGATGCATGGGTTCAACTTCTATCACTACCAAACGTCAAATACAACAAGTATGTACTAAATTTACGTAGATTAAGTGGATTTAAGAAAATGAGATTGAAAATGTCATATTTTGTGACAAATTTTGTGTCTTTTGAACCCTATCTCTCAATATATATATATATATATATATATATATATATATATAGTTGCAGTAAATCTGATACGGTACCCGGTATTGACCGGTACCGGTACCGTACCGTACCAATAGGAAAACCGGTACTCGTGCCGATACGGTATTCAGAACCTTGGATCTTCCAGGTCATTACTTTTATACAACTCTGCCTGATCAGATATGCCCTTTTTATTTTACAAACATCTGAAAAAAACAAGTTCAAAGTTGGATACTTTGTTCCACTAACCAACCCTGTGGCCTTATTAAAAATTTCTAACCTATCACGTACTTCTTTGGCTACATCCCAATCAGTGTGTGTGGACAACTGTTGTATTGACTTTCACGGATTTTCAAGAGAAGACATCTTATATTCTATGGCATTTGAAGCCAAAAAAACGCAGAGTTCCACCTCGTGACAGTATAACACAATCAAGAGACAATTTCTTAGCACATGAAAATACGTAGTTGGCAGCTATTATCTTCAAACTTCTCCTCTCTCTTTGGTGTAGCCGCCCAATACGTTACACTTTCTCTAATTTTGTCAATTCCCCCCTTAATCACCTCTAAACTATAAAGCACGGGTAAGCTGAAATCTAAGGCGAGTACGGAAAAATACGCACCCGGACGTTCGTATGGTTTGGGTACGCGACTAAACTTTACTGGGTACGTTTTTTAGCAGAGAGAGAGAGAGAGGGGCCGAGATACAAGAGGGGAGAGTCAGAGACGGAGAGAAAGAACCAAACCTGCGTCGCCAGAGGAGAGTTCAGTCTCGGGTCGCCGGCGATCGTCTTCGAGGATAGACGGAGATAAGGAGGTGTCAGAGGGTGGAGAACAGATCCAAACCTGTTCCAGACCTAGATCTGCTGCGTTCTTTTGCCTTTACAACCAGCCAGATTACACTTCAAACCCCCATCTTCTGATTTATTACTGTGGAGCCCCTTATCTTGCTTCTATTGGCACAGTATGCTATACTCTTTACACTTTATGGGTGTTTCACTGAGGGTTGGTTCGGGTGAATTCGGAAAATTAATTTTTTAGTTTTTTTAGTTTTGTTTTTATTCAAAAAAAATTAAATTTTTTAGTTTTCGGTCGATTTTTTGTGGTTTATTGGTTTGTCTCGACGAGAGGAATCTAAAAAGTATAAAATTATTAGCCAAACTTAAAGTTTTGTGAATAAAGACGAATTTTTTTTGGATTATTTTTCGTCTTTATTCACAAAACTTTAATTTTGGCTAATAATTTTATACTTTTTAGGTTCTTCTCATCGAGACAAGCCAAGAAATCACAAAAAATCGACCAAAAACAACAAATGCACAAAAAAATTGAATAAGGACAAAACCAAAAAACTAGTTTTTTCAATTCACCCAAACCAACCCTAACTTTGCCTTTGGCTTTTAGCTTTTTTTTGGTTTTTTAGGTATTGTATTGGGAGAGAATGACATTTTTTGGTAATTGAAATAAGTTGGCTTTTTGGCTTTGAATTTTTGCTATTTTTTGAGTTAATGGCTTTTTGAGTTGGCCTATGTTTAATGAAGCATGCTAAAAATCATAAATAATAAATAAGTAATATTCGTTGCACCCTTATGGTGCAGTAAATTTAGGGATTTTTACATCATTGTTATCTTTAGTGTTAAGGGGTCTATAAATACGGGTGTGAGTCTTTCATTTGGTAGTTTTTATCATTTTAAAAATATATTATCAAGAGTTTATTTTTTTGTATCGCATTTTGAGAGTTTCGCTCTCTTATTTATCTAATGGAATATTCTCCATTTGGTATAAGAACTCTTGCTCAAATCCTGAACCTCCATCTTGTCAGAAACTTTGCAGGAAACCATACCTCAAAAAAAACCTTGCTGAAAACCTAAAACAACATTGAAAAACCTCGTTGGAGCCTCCAAATTACTTGTTTTCTCTACATCTACTCAACCTAAGACCCTAAATCTCGATTTCGACCTTCTAAATCCACAAGTTCACCATTTTTGAGCTGTTAACTCTATTTTTCTAGTAGTTTTCGAACCTTACAAACTCAATGCACACTTGTTTGTGACTTTCAAGCATGACCCAACACATTTCCAACCAAATTAACACTATTCGATCATTGGGAAGTCAAATTCGAATCCTAAAACTACAAATTCAAACCCTAATTAGTTGATTCAAAGCCTAAAAGTGTATTGATTTGAAGCTAATTTAACTCTAATTGAAAGTTGTACGACCTTAATCAAACACTTCGAAGCTAAATAAAGGTTGTTCAACCTATTTTGGAACATTTCAACTATTGTACCAGTGATGTTGGGGCTTGAAACAATACACCAGACCTTTGAATCACTATTTTGCCACTCGATTAATCGATTTAGGTTGCGAATCACGAGTTTCAAGCTTTTACCAATGATTTTAGCCTTCTAAATTGCTATTACAGGTTAGATTTCATTTTGGGTTTGTCTCCTTCGAAGCCCCACTATTGGATAAAAAGTGTTGTCACCCCCCAACGTGAACTTTGCTCGCCCCAAGCAAACTAAACAAATGCAACTAACGGAAACAAACTAAAATGTTTATGTCTTTTAAACCCCCGAGCGGCCCCGGTAGGATGAGTGAAGTCTCGTGAGGGTTTTCAGCAGTGAACACCCACAAAACACAAAGGAATCGAATACTTTAAGTGTGACTCATACCCAACCAACAACCACACATAGTACCACAAAGTCTGGCACGCAAGTCAAAGACAAGATATTTCATTCATAGAGAGAGTTGCTTGCGACCTTGGATTGTGTCGTAGAAAGTGTTGCCCCAAGTGTAGGGCTAGGTCGGAGGTAGCATAATAACCGGTAAGACCGGGTCGAATCCACAGGGATTGAACGCACCCCGCGTGAGAGTTGACTTGCGAATGAAGTTTTTAGCCTTAAAGCGGCAAACTTGGCTTTTGTGATTTGTTGGTGGATTCACTTAACTTCGTGAATGACACAAAAT
>CM040178.1:41700215-41707715 GCA_022606695.1 Vaccinium macrocarpon | reverse complement strand
CTAAACCCTAAACCCCTAAACCCTAAAACCCTAAACCCTAAACCCTAAACCCTAAACCCTAAACCCTAAACCCTAAACCCTAAACCCTAAACCCTAAACCCTAAACCCTAAACCCTAAACCCTAAACCCTAAACCCTAAACCCTAAACCCTAAACCCTAAACCCTAAACCCTAAAACCCTAAACCCTAAACCCTAAACCCTAAACCCTAAACCCTAAACCCTAAACCCTAAACCCCTAAAACCCTAAACCCTAAACCCTAAACCCTAAACCCTAAACCCTAAACCCTAAAACCCTAAACCCTAAACCCTAAACCCTAAACCCTAAACCCTAAACCCTAAACCCTAAACCCTAAACCCTAAAACCCTAAACCCTAAACCCTAAACCCTAAACCCTAAACCCTAAACCCTAAACCCTAAACCCTAAACCCTAAACCCTAAACCCTAAACCCTAAACCCTAAACCCTAAACCCTAAAACCCTAAACCCTAAACCCTAAACCCTAAACCCTAAACCCTAAACCCTAAACCCTAAACCCTAAACCCTAAACCCTAAAACCCTAAACCCTAAACCCTAAACCCTAAACCCTAAACCCTAAACCCTAAACCCTAAACCCTAAACCCTAAACCCTAAACCCTAAACCCTAAACCCTAAACCCTAAACCCTAAACCCTAAACCCTAAACCCTAAACCCTAAACCCTAAACCCTAAACCCTAAACCCTAAACCCTAAACCCTAAACCCTAAAACCCTAAACCCTAAACCCTAAACCCTAAACCCTAAAACCCTAAACCCTAAACCCTAAACCCTAAACCCTAAACCCTAAACCCTAAACCCCTAAACCCTAAACCCTAAACCCTAAACCCTAAAACCCTAAACCCTAAACCCTAAAACCCTAAACCCTAAACCCTAAACCCTAAACCCTAAACCCTAAACCCTAAACCCTAAACCCTAAACCCTAAACCCTAAACCCTAAACCCTAAACCCTAAACCCTAAACCCTAAAACCCTAAACCCTAAACCCTAAACCCTAAACCCTAAAACCCTAAACCCTAAACCCTAAACCCTAAAACCCTAAACCCTAAAACCCTAAACCCTAAACCCTAAACCCTAAACCCTAAACCCTAAAACCCTAAACCCTAAACCCTAAACCCTAAACCCTAAACCCTAAACCCTAAACCCTAAACCCTAAACCCTAAAACCCTAAACCCTAAACCCTAAACCCTAAACCCTAAACCCTAAACCCTAAACCCTAAACCCTAAACCCTAAACCCTAAAACCCTAAACCCCTAAACCCTAAACCCTAAACCCTAAACCCTAAACCCTAAACCCTAAACCCTAAACCCTAAACCCTAAACCCTAAACCCTAAACCCTAAACCCTAAACCCTAAACCCTAAACCCTAAACCCTAAACCCTAAACCCTAAACCCTAAACCCTAAACCCTAAACCCTAAACCCTAAACCCTAAACCCTAAACCCTAAACCCTAAACCCTAAACCCTAAACCCTAAACCCTAAACCCTAAACCCTAAACCCTAAACCCTAAACCCTAAAACCCTAAACCCTAAACCCTAAACCCTAAACCCTAAACCCTAAACCCTAAACCCTAAAACCCTAAACCCTAAACCCTAAACCCTAAACCCTAAACCCCTAAACCCTAAACCCTAAACCCTAAACCCTAAACCCTAAACCCCTAAACCCTAAACCCTAAACCCTAAACCCTAAACCCTAAACCCTAAACCCTAAACCCTAAACCCCCTAAACCCTAAACCCTAAACCCTAAACCCTAAACCCTAAAACCCTAAACCCTAAACCCTAAACCCTAAACCCTAAACCCTAAACCCTAAACCCTAAACCCTAAACCCTAAACCCTAAACCCTAAACCCTAAACCCTAAACCCTAAAACCCTAAACCCTAAACCCTAAAACCCTAAACCCTAAAACCCTAAACCCTAAACCCTAAACCCTAAACCCTAAACCCTAAACCCTAAACCCTAAACCCTAAACCCTAAACCCTAAACCCTAAACCCTAAACCCTAAACCCTAAACCCTAAACCCTAAACCCTAAACCCTAAACCCCTAAACCCTAAACCCTAAACCCTAAACCCTAAACCCTAAACCCTAAAACCTAAACCCTAAACCCTAAACCCTAAACCCTAAACCCTAAACCCTAAACCCTAAAACCCTAAACCCTAAACCCTAAACCCTAAACCCTAAACCCTAAACCCTAAACCCTAAACCCTAAAACCCTAAAACCCTAAACCCTAAACCCTAAACCCTAAACCCTAAACCCTAAACCCTAAACCCTAAACCCTAAACCCTAAACCCTAAACCCTAAACCCTAAACCCTAAACCCTAAACCCTAAACCCTAAACCCTAAACCCTAAACCCTAAACCCTAAACCCTAAACCCTAAACCCTAAACCCTAAACCCTAAACCCTAAACCCTAAACCCTAAACCCCTAAACCCTAAACCCTAAACCCTAAACCCTAAACCCTAAACCCTAAACCCTAAACCCTAAACCCTAAACCCTAAACCCTAAACCCTAAACCCTAAACCCTAAACCCCTAAACCCTAAACCCTAAACCCTAAACCCTAAACCCTAAACCCTAAACCCTAAACCCTAAACCCTAAACCCTAAACCCTAAACCCTAAACCCTAAACCCTAAACCCTAAACCCTAAACCCTAAACCCTAAACCCTAAAACCCTAAACCCTAAACCCTAAACCCTAAACCCTAAAACCCTAAACCCCTAAACCCTAAACCCTAAACCCTAAACCCTAAACCCTAAAACCCTAAAACCCTAAAACCCTAAACCCTAAACCCTAAACCCTAAACCCTAAACCCTAAACCCTAAACCCTAAACCCTAAACCCTAAACCCTAAACCCTAAACCCTAAACCCTAAACCCTAAACCCTAAACCCTAAACCCTAAACCCTAAACCCTAAACCCTAAACCCTAAACCCTAAACCCTAAACCCTAAACCCTAAACCCTAAACCCTAAACCCTAAACCCTAAACCCTAAACCCTAAACCCTAAACCCTAAACCCTAAACCCTAAACCCTAAACCCTAAAACCCTAAACCCTAAACCCTAAACCCTAAACCCTAAACCCTAAACCCTAAACCCTAAACCCTAAACCCTAAACCCTAAACCCTAAAACCCTAAACCCTAAACCCTAAACCCTAAACCCTAAACCCTAAACCCTAAACCCTAAACCCTAAACCCTAAACCCTAAACCCTAAACCCTAAACCCTAAACCCTAAACCCTAAACCCTAAACCCTAAACCCTAAACCCTAAACCCTAAACCCTAAACCCTAAACCCTAAACCCTAAACCCTAAACCCTAAACCCCTAAACCCTAAACCCTAAACCCTAAACCCCTAAACCCTAAACCCTAAAAAACCCTAAACCCTAAACCCTAAACCCTAAACCCTAAACCCTAAACCCTAAAACCCTAAACCCTAAACCCTAAACCCTAAACCCTAAACCCTAAACCCTAAACCCTAAACCCTAAACCCTAAACCCTAAACCCTAAACCCTAAACCCTAAACCCTAAACCCTAAACCCTAAACCCTAAACCCTAAACCCTAAAACCCTAAACCCTAAACCCTAAACCCTAAACCCTAAACCCTAAACCCTAAACCCTAAAACCCTAAACCCTAAACCCTAAACCCTAAACCCTAAACCCTAAACCCTAAACCCTAAACCCTAAACCCTAAACCCTAAACCCTAAACCCTAAACCCTAAACCCTAAACCCTAAACCCTAAACCCTAAACCCTAAACCCTAAACCCTAAACCCTAAACCCTAAACCCTAAACCCTAAACCCTAAACCCTAAACCCTAAACCCTAAACCCTAAACCCTAAACCCTAAACCCTAAACCCTAAACCCTAAACCCTAAACCCTAAACCCTAAACCCTAAAACCCTAAACCCTAAACCCTAAACCCTAAACCCTAAACCCTAAACCCTAAACCCTAAACCCTAAACCCTAAACCCTAAACCCTAAACCCTAAACCCTAAACCCTAAAACCCTAAACCCTAAACCCTAAACCCTAAACCCTAAACCCTAAACCCTAAACCCTAAACCCTAAACCCTAAACCCTAAACCCTAAAACCCTAAACCCTAAAACCCTAAACCCTAAACCCTAAACCCTAAACCCCTAAACCCTAAACCCCTAAACCCTAAACCCTAAACCCTAAACCCTAAAAAACCCTAAACCCTAAACCCTAAACCCTAAAACCCTAAACCCTAAACCCTAAACCCTAAACCCTAAACCCTAAACCCTAAACCCTAAACCCTAAACCCTAAACCCTAAACCCTAAACCCTAAACCCTAAACCCTAAACCCTAAACCCTAAACCCTAAACCCTAAACCCTAAACCCTAAACCCTAAACCCTAAACCCTAAACCCTAAACCCTAAACCCCTAAACCCTAAACCCTAAACCCTAAACCCTAAACCCTAAACCCTAAACCCTAAACCCTAAACCCTAAACCCTAAACCCTAAACCCTAAACCCTAAACCCTAAACCCTAAACCCTAAACCCTAAACCCTAAAACCCTAAACCCTAAACCCTAAACCCTAAACCCTAAACCCTAAACCCTAAACCCTAAACCCTAAACCCTAAACCCTAAACCCTAAACCCTAAACCCTAAACCCTAAACCCTAAACCCTAAACCCTAAACCCTAAACCCTAAACCCTAAACCCTAAACCCTAAACCCTAAACCCTAAACCCTAAACCCTAAACCCTAAACCCTAAACCCCTAAAACCCTAAACCCTAAAACCCTAAACCCTAAACCCTAAAACCCTAAACCCTAAACCCTAAACCCTAAACCCTAAACCCTAAACCCTAAACCCTAAACCCTAAACCCTAAAACCCTAAACCCTAAACCCTAAACCCTAAACCCTAAACCCTAAACCCTAAACCCTAAACCCTAAACCCTAAACCCTAAAACCCTAAAACCCTAAACCCTAAAACCCTAAACCCTAAACCCTAAACCCTAAACCCTAAACCCTAAACCCTAAACCCTAAACCCTAAACCCTAAACCCTAAACCCTAAACCCTAAACCCTAAACCCTAAAACCTAAACCCTAAACCCTAAACCCTAAACCCTAAACCCTAAACCCTAAACCCTAAACCCTAAACCCTAAACCCTAAACCCTAAACCCTAAACCCTAAACCCTAAACCCTAAACCCTAAACCCTAAACCCTAAACCCTAAACCCTAAACCCTAAACCCTAAACCCTAAACCCTAAACCCTAAACCCTAAACCCTAAACCCTAAACCCTAAACCCTAAACCCTAAACCCTAAACCCTAAACCCTAAACCCTAAACCCTAAACCCTAAACCCTAAACCCTAAACCCTAAACCCCTAAACCCTAAACCCTAAACCCTAAACCCTAAACCCTAAACCCTAAACCCTAAACCCTAAAACCCTAAACCCTAAACCCTAAACCCTAAACCCTAAACCCTAAACCCTAAACCCTAAACCCTAAACCCTAAACCCTAAACCCTAAACCCTAAACCCTAAACCCTAAACCCTAAACCCTAAACCCTAAACCCTAAACCCTAAACCCTAAACCCTAAAACCCTAAACCCTAAACCCTAAACCCTAAACCCTAAACCCTAAACCCTAAACCCTAAACCCTAAACCCTAAACCCTAAACCCTAAACCCTAAACCCTAAACCCTAAACCCTAAACCCTAAAACCCTAAACCCTAAACCCTAAACCCTAAACCCTAAACCCTAAACCCTAAACCCTAAACCCTAAACCCTAAACCCTAAACCCTAAACCCTAAACCCTAAACCCTAAACCCTAAACCCTAAACCCTAAACCCTAAACCCTAAACCCTAAACCCTAAACCCTAAACCCTAAACCCTAAACCCTAAACCCTAAACCCTAAACCCTAAACCCTAAACCCTAAACCCTAAAACCCTAAACCCTAAACCCTAAAACCCTAAACCCTAAAACCCTAAACCCTAAACCCTAAACCCTAAAACCCTAAACCCTAAACCCTAAACCCTAAACCCTAAAACCCTAAACCCTAAACCCTAAACCCTAAACCCTAAACCCTAAACCCTAAACCCTAAACCCTAAACCCTAAACCCTAAACCCTAAACCCTAAACCCTAAACCCTAAACCCTAAACCCTAAACCCTAAACCCTAAACCCTAAAACCCTAAACCCTAAAACCCTAAACCCTAAACCCTAAACCCTAAACCCTAAAACCCTAAACCCTAAACCCTAAACCCTAAACCCTAAAACCCTAAACCCTAAAACCCTAAACCCTAAACCCTAAACCCTAAACCCTAAACCCTAAACCCTAAACCCTAAACCCTAAACCCTAAACCCTAAACCCTAAACCCTAAACCCTAAACCCTAAACCCTAAACCCTAAACCCTAAACCCTAAACCCTAAACCCTAAACCCTAAACCCTAAACCCTAAACCCTAAACCCTAAACCCTAAACCCTAAACCCTAAACCCTAAACCCTAAACCCTAAACCCTAAACCCTAAACCCTAAACCCTAAACCCTAAACCCTAAAACCCTAAACCCTAAACCCTAAACCCCTAAACCCTAAACCCTAAACCCTAAACCCTAAACCCTAAACCCTAAACCCTAAACCCTAAACCCTAAACCCCCTAAACCCTAAACCCTAAACCCTAAACCCTAAACCCTAAAACCCTAAACCCTAAAACCCTAAACCCTAAACCCTAAACCCTAAACCCTAAACCCTAAACCCTAAAACCCTAAACCCTAAACCCTAAACCCTAAACCCCTAAACCCTAAACCCTAAACCCTAAACCCTAAACCCTAAACCCTAAAACCCTAAACCCTAAACCCTAAACCCTAAACCCTAAACCCCTAAACCCTAAACCCTAAACCCTAAACCCTAAACCCTAAACCCTAAACCCTAAACCCTAAACCCTAAACCCTAAACCCTAAACCCTAAACCCTAAACCCTAAACCCTAAACCCTAAACCCCTAAACCCTAAACCCTAAAACCCTAAACCCTAAACCCTAAACCCTAAACCCTAAACCCTAAACCCTAAACCCTAAACCCTAAACCCTAAACCCTAAACCCTAAACCCTAAACCCTAAACCCTAAAACCCTAAACCCTAAACCCTAAACCCTAAACCCTAAACCCTAAACCCTAAACCCTAAACCCCTAAACCCTAAACCCTAAACCCTAAACCCTAAACCCTAAACCCTAAACCCTAAACCCTAAACCCTAAACCCTAAACCCTAAACCCTAAACCCTAAACCCTAAACCCTAAACCCTAAACCCTAAACCCTAAACCCTAAACCCTAAACCCTAAACCCTAAACCCTAAAACCCTAAACCCTAAACCCTAAACCCTAAACCCCTAAACCCTAAACCCTAAACCCTAAACCCTAAACCCTAAACCCTAAACCCTAAACCCTAAACCCTAAACCCTAAACCCTAAACCCTAAACCCTAAACCCTAAACCCTAAAACCCTAAACCCTAAACCCTAAACCCTA